>JAZHYW010019474.1:0-40399 GCA_037355805.1 Ixodes ricinus | reverse complement strand
GCTTTTGATTGCTCCCTAAATCTGTGAAATTTTACTAGCAAAATTGTATACATATGGGATTCGAGGGCATGCTTTGAAGTGAGTGAAGTCTTACTTACAGCATCGAATGCAATTAGTTTATATTGATGGATATTCGTCAAGTTCGAGGCGTATTCTGACTGGTGTTCCACAGGAATATTAGGTCGTTTTCTTTTTAATATTTACGCTAATGATATTGCAACATACGACGGAAATGAACTCTTTATTATTTAATTATAGTCGAAAGCACGTAATTCTGATCAGTACTCAAGGTGTGCGTGAGCGCAGCGCCACCCCTTTGCTTACAGTGCAGTTGTTTTTACAATTCATTTAATATTACATCACTGACATTGATTTATATTATCACCATGTGTTCGTTTTATTATGTTCGCTTTGGTTTGATTGAACTGTGTATTTTAGTGAGGATAGTTTGTTATACTTGGCCTTGAAATTGCCATCCTTCACCCCACAAGTGTTTCGAAATATCCGTTCTCTATATATCTGAGATCAAGTTCCGCATCCCATTAAATATATATAAATGAAGGAATATTGCCTGTTTTATTTATTTGAGCATTTTCTACCCCACAAACACTCTTCCCGAAAACATATAAGTTGGAGATAGTCCGCGCTCCCCCTTTGCTCCATGCCCCGCGCAAAACCGACTGCGTGTGCAGGGGAGCCAGCGGGTCCCCGGAGGGGAGGGGGGGGGGGGTGTAGGTTTGGCATTTCGGGAGGGGTTTCGACCCCCCAAACCCCCCCTCTGCCTACGCCACTGCCCTGACGTGACGCCTACTGCGTGGCGGCACTGCTGTCGGCACCGCGCATGTGCAGATGCTTCCACTCACGCGAATCTTGCTTCTGCGCACGCGGCAGTCCCCACACCTGGCGTGGGCAAACGCAGGTTTGTTAGTAAACAGCGCTTTCGTCTATAGATCTCGGCTTCGGGTCGGGCTTAGGGTTTACGTTCAAGAATAGGAGCTTCTGTCGGTCTGCGGGCCGGGCTCGTGTCAAGACTTTATCGGAACTGATTTGGCCGGGCTCCTTTCGAAATTCCAGCACGATCAGCCACACTATGGGGTGGCTTCACGAAAGGCCGTTCTACAGGGTGATACAAGGAGACGCCAGGCTCTTTAAATCGACCGGAAAATTCGGTTTCTTAACCTATCGCGCTACGATTTTGTGCAGCGTTGCCCACAGATGGTGCATTTTTTTTTGTAAAATTTGCAAAGAGCGAACTTACCTGAGGAAAAAGTAAAGAAAGAAAAAGGCTTAGCTCCTATGGAAACGCAGCGACGCCACCGGTCTTCAAACAACACGGCGCCGTTTCGCACGGGAGACAAGAGATGGCGCAACGAACGCCGCCAACGAACGAGCATACGGCGCCGAGAGCCGGCGTTTTTAGCAGACGATCTTTTCGACTCAAAAGCGGAGCGCGTTCCGCAGGCGGCGACAGTCGCAGAAACAAAAACAGGCGCGGTAACAACAAGGAACTGCAGTTCCTTGTCTGCTAAAGACGCCGGCTCTCGGCGTCGTATGCTCGTTCGTTGGCGGCAGTTGGCGTCGCGACCGCTTGCGCCATCTCTTGTCTCCCGTGCGAAACGGCGCCGTGTTCTTTGAAGACCGGTGGCGTCGCCGCATTTCCATAGGAGCTAAGCCTTTTTCTTTCTTTACTTTTTCCTCAGGTAAATTCGCTCTTTGCAAATTTTACAAAAAAAAATGCACCATCTGTGGGCAACGCTGCACAAAGTCGTAGCGCGATAGGTTAAGGCACCGAATTTTCCGGTCGATTTAAAGAGCCTGGCGTCTCCTTTGTATCACCCTGTACATCGGGCACACTTGTGCCTATCTCAAGTACTCTACTCAAGATACTGTATTTCAAACACTTTTTGGAGTATCTTAGTATCTTGCAAATACTTTTGATCGAAAGTATTTGATACTGTATTTTAATTACATTTCTGTGTATATTGTACTCAATATCTCGAATACATTTCTGGCATTCCGCCATTTTCTGAGTTTTACGGTATGAAGTGGCGTGGGCGTGGCACGAGCAAACGTGAACACTCTTTCGAGCAACCAAATCCTGTTGCTGGCTCTGATAAGCTACGGTGACTTTTTGCGCCAGTTGTGACTCATATTCCGAAAAGCTCGTACAAAAAAGGTTTTTCTTTCGCCTTCACAGAGGCACCTTTTGTTTCCTAGAGTATCCCCCGAAAAATCCTCAAACAAAAGGGCTGGTTTTACGGAAGTAAAGATGGCCACACTGAGGCGCAACGCAAAAAATGGGAAAACGACCCGCGACAACAATGAAAAATTCAGTGTCAACAAAATAACAAATAGAAAAACAAGAGAAGTAAACACAAAAATAACTCTTTTCTTTTGTTGCTTGTTGTATATTTAATCGCGCTACGGCAAGACGTTGATTTTTTTTTTCCTTTTTTGTCGTTAGTTTGGCACTTCTTGCTCTCGTGAGCACTGTTTGTAATCGAACATTGACAACCAGAGAACAGGACAGGAAACTAACTTCGAGCAGGATAACCTCTCAAAATGTTAACAAAGTGTCCCCAACGTTGATTGCCTTTCTGAACGGAACTTACTTGAAGAAGGTGTGACTATCCCAGGTTCGTTTATACACCAACTCATGTTTACAAACAAACCGGAGCGCCCGGAGCGCCCCTAGCGGACGCCACCGGCGCCGCGCATGCGCGATGGGGGTGTGGGCAGGAAACTCGCCGTCGCCCATCGCCCGTCGCCGTCGCCCATGTCTATCTTGAGCATAAACACACCATTGAAATGCGATGTTGTCGGCGTCAGTGTGAGTCCCCTGCCCTTTTTCGCGTTCGAATTGTTGGTTCTTCGTCTTCCTGGCGATGTCATATCTTGAGCGGCGTCAGCGAAATTACCGAGGCTCGTTATACCGCAAATCTTCGCGTGAATAATGTGACATGTGGCGATTCATTCCGCGTGGACGCCGCAGAATGTACGCTAAAGCCTGATTCGCATGATGAGATTTCGCTCGGAATTTTCAGTCGCGACGCCGTTCGGGCTGCAAAAGCGTGAACCGTAGCTGAGATGGTCGACGTCGATACTGAAAATCGCAAGCAGAATCGGACCAACTGAATTAGGCATAACAATTAAGTCGGTGAGGGTCACTGGTAACAATGATCAACACCTCCTTGTATCTACTATTTTCATCGAAACTGCTTACCAACCTTCAAATCTAAGTCTTTTGAGGCCTGCACTTACTTCTTATCGCAAGTACCGGGCCAACATTTGGTCTACGGACCGGCGTCGCCTAAGAGAGCAGAAGACAAGCAGAAACGTTTGAAAGAGCAGACGACAGTTCGAACAATCAGGCTGCCGTTTGAACTTGAAGACGCACTGAACGTAGTCCGCAGGTGGTCCGCGCAACTTGGCGATTTTCTGGCGTTCATGTTGGAACAAAACAAATAAATCTGATGACCATAAGTATCCGTGAATTCAACCCAAAGTGCTTACCGTCCAAGCAATCGCTGTCCGACGGCGTCTGCTTTTCCCTTTTCACGGCACATATCCAGATTCTCGGACGAACCGAGCATGTGAAAACCGACCTTCAAACCTTTCTCGACACTTTTGGTACGGCCCCAGGCGCGGCGTTTTGACGAGAAGGCAGGTTTTTGTCTGGTTCCTTTCAAAACAACGCAGGAGTACACGTCTGGCATGGGGACTTCTGCCCACAGCCCCAGACCGTAAGTGCGACGACGCGCCACCACCGCGCCGTGACGTCACAGAGATGAGTTCGTGTATAGTGAAATTCCATTATAGGGAATATGGATTGTAGTAAAACGATGCGTCTAAAGGTGCGCCGCTGGATGTGATATTGAGCGTGGTCCCTATAGCTGAAGCGACCTCTTTTTATTTTATTTTCTGTCCCAGAAATGTTTTGTAACATTTATCAGTGTTATTCCGCTCCTTATAGTTGGACTGACATACAATAACCTTCACGATGTCCTTTTTTTTTGCGTTTTGTGTTTTTGCGTGTTAACAAACCATTCTGCTGATCCAGAGTTGCGCTACTGTAAAATTGTGTTTGTCACTGACGTCGACACAAATTACGCAATGCGGAAGTATCTTCAAAAGTAACTGAATTACATTTCTCAGTATTTGTGCTGTACTCAAGATACTTCACAGTGAAAGTAACTTCAGTAGTATTTTAAATACCTTATGATGCAGGTATTTAGTAACTTAACTTAAATACTCTTGTCGAGCATTTTGTCCAACATTGACTTGGGGCAAGCCGTTTCGCAGCCATGCTGGCGAACCTTTTCGGCCGTTTTTCCCATTCATTTGCATGTGATTGATTCTTCATTAGCGTCGTGTTTGGTGTTGGCGGTTCTCAGTGACCACGATAGGCAGCCCCGCCGACGTCTAAATCAGAAAGCACGATCGGGGATGTATTCTGGGGCTCTTACTTCGTTTTATTCCTCGACGATCCGACGCATCCGCGAAAAGCCAAGCATTGGCCGCCGACAGCAGCTGGCTGCTCAAGCGCTGGATCGTCTTTTCAAGCGGCCTTTATGTGTGCAAACCGAGTGTCACCCGATGCTTCTTTATGTCACCAACCCACCCAATAAAGTTAATAAGAAAAAAATCCGCAAGTGAGCTGGAAAACATTGCCTCCGCGCGTAGAAAAGACATTGAAACATGAAGCGTTTTCTGGTATGAATTTTCGCTAGTTAGAGATGGATGTCTCCAGAACGATACAGTTAGCACCAACGAGCAATCGGCAGTTTTTCTAGTTCTTCTCTGACATCCGAAACGCTGCCAATCAAAACTAATACTATCTCTGACATCCGAAATGATGATATCAGAACTAAAACTAAACGAATGCTTGAGTGCTCTCGTGGTGGGTCCCAACATAAACGGTACAATTAAGTATTCGTCGTCGCCATTTAAGTAATATCCAAAACAACACCGATGCCGTGTCCGCGCAGACTATGTCGCGCAGTTGTACGTGACGTAAAGCTACGAGAGGCAGATGGTAACAAGAATCGATATGCACTGTGCATTATGTATCTGAAATCCAAGGGCACTTTAAGGTGTCCCCAAATGCTTTAATAGGGTGAATACAGGATACCTGCTTCGCCTACAGAAAAATGAACTTTAGAAACGGGTGAGCCGGCCGCGTGGCGGCGGTCGCCTATAGTTTGCCGCCATCTAGCGGTATGCCGGCGCATAATTATCGGGAAGCAATGGCTAACGAACAGCACAAGGGACAGTGTCTCCGTCGTGATTACGACGGTGTTTAAGGCGGTTAGGAATCCAAGCTTCTTTGTGGTGCCAATATGACGAAGGAAAACTCCTTCACGAATCTGGCCACGTGTACGACGTGAAGGAGGTCCGTTTCGATGGACAAGATGGATATCACGGCGCGCTGTACTCCGGCAGACGAAATTGAGCGCGCTCGCAAAAACGTCGAGCTTCGTGTAAGTACATAAGAAGAGTTTTCTTAGTTGGCGCCGAGTCGCACTCTGTGCTGACCGAGTACTTGACGCTGAGTCAGCTAGACAACAGACGCGAGTGTTTTAAGCGGCGTTCTGCGACTTCTTAGCACCGGACTGCTGCCGCGTAGCGGCTGGTGGAAACATTCAAGGGTGGGTTTTAGTTGGGATGAGCGACATCGTTCCGCTTCTCGTTCGCCGGTGAAGTATTTTGCTGCATATTTTAGAGTTTGCTGTGGGGGTTCATGTTGTTCATCATCGTCGCTAGAAAACGTTGACCGTATTATTTGTCCGCTGCAAGGTGAGAAACGCCACTTGCATCGACGCATAAGTCGCACCCATGTCGCGCGGCGCTCCGCCTTGTACGGCTTCGAAAGGAAGCCGTAAAACTTCGCGCTTTGCACGTTCTTGTACGTACTGTCAGCAGCCGACGGGCACGCAGCAATTGTTATGGCTTTTTTGTGCGGAATAGCCATCTCAGAAATTACAGCGCGAACCCGCTACTGCCACTACAAAGCACGACCGACGCAGCGACTGGCAGAAGCTTCTCGATGAAACCGACCTCTTTGCCGCTAGGGGCGCCCAGATCGGGGCAAACTTTTACGACGAATATCTGCGGGGTAGGAAGTCCTCACTTTGGCGGTGTGCTCAGTATTGCCAATGACCTGTCGTTTTTGGCGCGAGGGGACATTAGGCATGATGATTGTTCATTACCTTTCCCTAACACAAAGTCTCCAGGTTATTGCCGCGTCTGCTAGCGCCATCTTTCGGCGTGGTGTCTCAGAGCGAGAACCTGTTGCCGGAAGACCCTTCGTATTCGCGCGGAGTATGCGTGCTCCATAAGTAGTGTACTAGAATACTGGGTAGTGTTTGGACCGGCGCGACTCGACAATGGGAACTTGTGAGGCTGCGCGGTAGACATGCCAATCGCGGCACTGCTGTCGACAGGGTAGCAGAAAGTCGCTGCAGTCCGCACGTGCGCGTGCACGCGGTGCACGCGCACAGCCACTATCATACTGACCCTACTGCTGATTAAAAGTGGCGCTATTCCATTGTTGTAGACGTGCTCGAGGCACGTGCCGCGCGCCAATTCTGGGAAATTCATGGCGTCTGAAATCCAGCTCCAGTGCTGCCCGTGCCGCCATGATCTTCCCAGGGCTGCATTGCTGCAATGCGCTGTCGCATCGACGAACCTTGCGCTACTTTTCTGCTTGACGCGCCGGTATCGACGCCTATCGCGATCTACATACACCACACGCCTCACGCGAGCCGCTCCGGTTCCAACATTAACCCCGTATTCTAGAATTTCCAGAAAACTGTACCATAAGTACGAATTTGTATTTGATGCCGATGTTGCACATGAGTGGCAGGTCGCGGTTCATGGTCGTCCTGCCGCAAGAAAAAAGTTTACTTTCTTTATTTAGAGCGAGCTGATGTGTGCACTATAAACTTCAGTTGATCAATTTCCTTACTGAAACGCACATTCGAGAAAAAATGTCATTGCCTGGTGTGGCCAATCAAGGATTGCATATATGTATATATATATTTTTTTTTTTTCCAGACACATTGGCTCCGTAAGTGATGACGTCACAACATGGCGTCTGGGTCCAAACAAACCGTTGCTAGGGGCGTTGCTAGCGGGCTAATGCATGGAGACTCCACATGAGGCCAGATTTTTGCTAGCAGCGGTAAATAATTTGTAAGCAACCTAACTTCTTGATATCGAATTATGAAGATGTTCTTGTCGTCTCAGTGTCGTATTGCAACGATAAAAGCCATTTCTGAAGTATTGCAGTCCGCTTTGCTTTGGCAGCAGACGACACTTTGATAGATTTGCTGGCCTCTGTTGCAGCGGGCGTCTTCATTGAATTGCGTCGGTAAACGAGCGACAAAACAAGTGCATCACCATGGCCGTAGAGGTAATGCGTGTTTTTTTCGGTGAAGAACCCCAGCTTAGTCACGAGGGGTGAAAATGGAGTAAAATCAAACCACGTCATGCAGATCGACGACCTGAAGTGCACTCTGGGGTTATGCAGGCTAGCATGAGAAATAAATCGTACGCCATCGAGGTAAGTCTGGTTGTTATTATTATTGTGGTGGTGGGTTATTAAAGAATTACATGTCATTCACGATTTCGCAGTATTTTGCTGCCTTTCTTGGTATACATTAAATTCCATGGATGTGCTCTTTTGATGAAGATTCCCATCGACCCCACGATGCGAGTACAATCTGTAATAAACTCACCTTATGTTTTTTATCCAGTTCTTTGCGGTCTTGCGGAAATCTGGAGAAACTGCAAGAATCCTCCTCCACGCGATGGTTACAACCAGGTATACGAAGCACCCTCGCATAGCGCGAGTCCGCAAACAAAATTCGGGATCTCAACCGCTCGTCTGGGAGTGCTTTTCTCGCGGGTGCAATGCGATCTTTTAGCAGACTATCATCTCGATCGACGCCCGGACTTTCGATAAACCATATTTTGCATCGCACCCCACTGCGAAATCTTAAAAGGTTATGAAACTCATTATATTTCAAACAAATGCGATGTCAGAATATCGTCTTTATTTACACGCTTCCAAACGACGGCCCCACTTGGCCGGCTGGCGTGCGGCAGGCGGCATACTTCTTGCACTCGTCGTCTGCTGCAGGCATCTTGAGGACCGGAGTTGCAGTCGTAAATATTTCAGAAACGAGCGATTACCGGCACACTTCTGTCGAAACATATATGACATCTAAGCTTTCAGATCTGTGATTTTGAAGTTTAAATCCTACTCCTGATTTTTGAGCGGTCGGGTTTTCGTAGCGAGAGACACGCCACATGTATTCGTCCATAACAACGACCCTAGCAACGGTTTGTTTGGACCCATGACGTCACACTTACGGAGTCAATTGCACGTGTTAAATCTACAAGCGTGGACTTCAGCACCCACACGACGCAGGCTAGATGAGGCACGCCTACCCTGGCGCCATCTACCGGGCGAGGGAAGAAATGTGAATAAAGTTGCTACCTTCACCACTGGATGGCGCCACCGAGTCCTGGCGCTTCCGGTAAAGAGCCCGGTATTACAGAGTTTCCAACTGTTCGATCGAGATCACGTGTTTTATAAACCGCATTCAGAATAAGAGCTGCAAGGAGGTGCCGAAAGCGTAGATAGCCTGCAAGTCTGCAGCGTATCCGCCTTTCCGCCTGCTTTCCTCCTCGCCACGCGAAAACGAAGCGCACGCGCACAGCTACAACCAATATCCGCTGGAGGCGTCCATCATTAAATTACAAACGCTCCTTAATGGTTTGAAATGGACACTCATCACTTACCAACTAGGCTGCCCACGTTCGCGATTCGCTGTACGCGCGCTTTCGTACGGTACGCTTGCAGGCAAAGGATTGGGCTGGGGCCTGAAAAATCGATTATCCTCGAACTGCAATGTCAAAACATGTCACTAGGTGGCGCCAGGGGTACTATTCTCTTGTTTTTCTCATAGTTGCGCAGAGAAGGAGACCACAAGACAGGTTACCACGAGTGTTGCCCAAATTCTAGAGCAGGTGTCACCACTTGTCTGCTTTGAAGCTATTTAGAGCCTTCTTGATGTGATGGGAAGGAAGGCTCCAATCATCCCATCACACTTACTCCTATCAAACAATTAATTCCAGAAAAAGGTTGTATTATTCGAAAACGCCTAGTTTTCTCCGTTCTGTTTGCTCAAAATTCCAGATTTTCTTCTTTCACAACACTACGTCACGGAGAGAAGGTCAAAGGCGTATGTTTGATGGTGAAAAATACTAACACCACCATCATTTTAGAAATGGGGTAGAGGTTGTCTCATTTTTGCAAACCGCCATCTCAGCAGTTAAGAAGCTATGTACGAAATATGCCTACACAAATCAATGATGTGATTAGTGCAATGATGCAACATGAAGCATTGATTGCATGTTGTGGAGCAGCTACTAAGAATATTCTGGAGCGGTGTGAGGATTGCAAGTTATGAAAAGACAAAGCTTACGACCTCAGCCATTAGCTAGGTTTCCCGTATGGAAACCTCTGAGGCGATAGAATGCAAATGGTATATAATATAATAGCTTCCCAGCAGATATAATAGCTTCCTCACAAGCTCCAGTTTTGTTGGTGATGATGGTTCAATATTGCTTGAGCTGACAGCAATGAATGCGAAACTGGCAAGTTTCGCATGCTGACAATTTCGAGTTTGCAATGCTGCTCCACATATTTTATGCTTTCAAAAGATTATCTTGTTCAAAGGCAAATTTAAGGAAGGGGGTGCACCTTCCCTATGCCCCCTAAGAGCAACCTTAATTCTATGGGAAAAACGACATACAGCAGCGTTTTGTGTTAGAAAGAAATGCTTAGATTTTGGTGAAATGGCTAATATATGTCTAAAACTCTATTAGGGTAATGTTTCCCGCATAACGTAAAATCTCTATGCAGACCTCTCCCCAAGCCGAATGCTCATCACCAGGGGTGGACGCAGGTATTTCTTGAGGAGGGGTCAGGTGTTGGTCAGCATATTATACGTTTAAAGGAGCGATGCAACAATTTTTGTACTTTGCGCAAAGGCCGCTTATGAACGGATCCCTGACGTTAATGACCTATGAAACACGCGTTCGTTTTTCACCTCACGCAATAGAAGTCCCATAAAAAAATTAAAGAAAAACGAGCAGCGTTCATCCCCTCAACTCGCAGCCAGAACAAGCGGCCACGTGATCTGGAGCCGATTATATGCCGCCAATGTTGATCATAGCCACGCGCTGGGGTTGGCAAAGCACAGGACACGCGCTGAGTTTCAGACATTGTTATGGCTCGGTTATTGTCGTCATTGCAGCGATTGGGCACGGGCCACTACCCGAATGCTTCTCGAGATAGTAATTATCACGAGCCCAAATCGAGTGCCCACGCAATGCTCGGGTCCAATCTATGAACCGCATTCAAATATCGTCACTGGGGTGTACTGCAATCCCCACGTTACGTCATCGAATTTTGCAAAGGAGAGATTGAATGAAAATGATCGCTTTTGTCCTTGAAAATTACACCGCAACAAAGAAGGTTCTTGGCCAGTGGCGTTGCGGCGAGTATCCTTGAGTCCCACTAGTGCCGAGTAAGCTCGTGTAAAGTGAAAAACATTCCAATTGAATATCGTTGCACCGCTCCTTTAAGACCCCCCACCCCCTCCCTTCCCGTTTTTACGCCCTAAACTTTTACACATGCAGAATTCAAGAGGTCATTTGGGCTAATCTGGGAGACACACAAGAGTGTCTTTGTAAGAGGGGAGCTTTGTCTTCCCCTCTTCTCTAGTGGCCAATGAATGACGTCACAAGCAAGCGATGTATATCCTTGATACTAGTGGCGTAGGCAGGGGGGGGCGGTTTGGGGGTCAAAATTCTCCAAAGCCATCGAGCCAGCCAAAGGGGCTGGGGACGGTCGTGCCCGTATCCGTGAATTGTACAGTACATCGACTACTGGCATAGATAAGAGAGAAAGCAACCCCCCCTTGCAAATAATTCCTGGCAACATCACTGCCTGATACACACGCGACGCTTCGAAACTTGCCAAAGCTCAAGCATTTCAGGGTCGAACATCCAGAGCCTACGACTTTGGTACAAATGGGCAACAAAGACGAAAGATGTGCGCCCCATTTGCACTAGTTTCAATATCACAGTTTTAGATATTTGCCAACTTGCCCAAATGATTACCGTTACCTCCTTATCTGTGGAACATTGTGGGCCACAGAAGTAAGAGGTTTGACTGTACCTAGCGACATTTTAAAACCTGAACCGTGTATTGTTCGAGGCTCCACTTCTCTGATTTGGTGACGTTTGACAGCTACCTTGCTGTTAAACCAGAAAGACAAGGTACTGCAGTGGACAAGGGGGATCAGATTGCACGACAACATTTTAAAGCTCGTTTAAGCGGTTTTAAGGCACATGGTCGTAAGCAGTCCTTGTGCGTTTAAACTGCATAAAATCTCTTATGACAAGAAAACATGCTGGTGCCATCTATTGGATAGGCGGGGAACACATGGAATCTCCGTATGTTTCCCATCTTGTTTGTGCATCATTCTTTCTTTCTTAACCTGAACAACTTTTGACAATGTTGTCGTAAGCTACCACATGCGTGTGAACGGGCGTTTACCTGCCTGCCGCTGGCACAAATATATAGCGTGCATGTGGTAACTGTCGAGAAACTCAACAGCTACCGAACACTATCTGTACGTCGAGACGAAGAAGTGTCATTGTCTCCAAGATGGCAGAATGAAGACGAAGAGAGTCCAAAGTTACGTACGAAAAACGAGACAAGGAGGGTGTCAGTCTTGACGCATTTACAACCGTAACTTTGTCGAACCACCACACGACACGAGACGTCTCACGTCGATGACGCAGAAGCCTGTTGCTGCTGCTCCGATGGCACAAACAGCCTGATGTGGACCCCCGAGGTCTGCCGGGTCTGCGTGAACGGCTCTAGTTCGTCCAGCTGAGGTTCCACGTCGTCCACGACATCCACCGTGGAGGTCCGAACGTCCAGTTCCACGAGCCCCTGGAAGTGTGTCTGGATCTGCAGGGCCAGGTTGATGGCGCGGCTCACGGCCGCGCCCATGGCGTGCACAAAGACTTCGGTCTTTCCGGAGTCCAGCAGTTTGCGACAGCGCTCCAGCTGAGCCTTGAAGTTGGTCGAGGTGTTGATGTAGACATCGGTGTCTCTCCTTGGGAGCCGTGTCGGCTGCCTCTTGCGAAGCTGGTACTCATCCGGATCAAACCTTGGCCGTCCGCGTGGTCGTTCGGGCCCGGGGGCAGGATTCATCTGCAAAGCCATAATTATGAGTTTCGCCACACGAGCGTCGTGCTATCCAGTGTCGATTGCTATCACACATTCAATTTTGCGTTTCACATTAATGATATAGAGAGTGCCCTACTTTACATTACATACATTGTGCAACACAGTTAGTGGAAACATGACATCAGTGCTTTTTCGCAGTATACTTAGACATTTGCTGCTCGAGCTCGAGCACCAAATGAGCAGTTTAGGTCGCACTAATGTTTCTCTTCTAATAACAACCTTTCAATAGACCCTTTTCAAAACTGCTAATTACATGCAACAGCTACCATTACTACACAGATTAGCATTACTCAGGATCACGTTTTATAAGTATGTAAGCCAAGGCTTGAATCCTTGAAATTTGTAAAGTAGCATCAGATCATCAGAACTGTTTGTGCAAATTTAGGGTGTTGCGAAATTACTGTTACGAGTACACACGTACACCTAGTTACATTTAGGACAATGCAGTAGTTGCTACTGCTATGTAATCGGAAGCAGTAAGCTCCACTTTTTGAAGCTGCCTTCAGAAGCATTCTGCCATGCTGAAAGATGTCTACCAGCCAGAAATTACTTAATAACACGGGCACGGAAGTAACTAATTATCGGTGATATTCAAGCAGTAATGCGAAGTGTGGACTCACTGACTTACTATACCTCGCGTGGGCTCAATGTATCTTTACCTTGATGTCTAATGTTTATCACAAAGATACAAAAGACCCGGGCTGTCTCAGCCCTTCCGAAATCACGGTGAGCAGCCTTGTTTAGGGCCAGAGTATCGGGCAGCACCTTGCGCTCGCTACAAATATATACAACGCAGCAAGTAGTCACTGCCCCACACGTGTTTGCAGGCGGAGCACCGTGCTTGCATGGTCAAGATATTTGCCGTTTTCGCAAGAGCAAGATTTCAGTAGGTAATTTCAGATTTACCCTGCCTGAGGGACGCTGCGCTAGGCGCTGATGGACCTGGAAAACAAACGGCGAGCTGGTTGAGGTAGTAGCAGCAGCTATCAGTGCTCAGCAAAGCGCTGCATATCGCGCAACGTTTTTGACAAGGAGGCCGCCATGTTGTTGATGCTGCCGCGATAGCTACGCTTAGGTCGCGGGAGCTCTATTGCTCTTCTCAAGTTTATTCATAGTTTCGGTTTCATTTTCGGGAGCGCAAAAGGAATCTTAACTCCGCAGTGACAACGTTAAAGTCACTTGTCCTATATATTTGCGTTATCTTCATATCTCTTCGCCTTTCTCCTACCTCTTAGTGTCATTTTAAAAAATTATATCATAAATATGGGTCTTGCATCATGTGTGCGTGCGTGAATGAGTTCGTGCGTACGCTCTCAGATATGTGAAAGCACCGCATTTTAGTTCGCGCCAGAGAATTTTCAGTGTGATGAACATTATGCAATAAAATTTTAATGCCCTTTTACTGCTCGTGCCATAGCACTGCAAAAGTATAGCAAGAGCGAATCAGCTTTTGCGTCCGGCCAGTGCAAGCTCCTGCTGTTGCCGCCGTCTCCGCACACCTATATTTCATTGAAGTCGTCATCCAACAAACGCACAACGAGATTTGACGTGACTGGAGCCCTGATTACGTGCGCGCCGGGACACCGAAGCCGAAACATTAGAAACAGGCGTGGGATGGCGCCTCGGGGCCTAGGTACAAATCAGGCTACACTCGGAACCCACGCTCTCGGGCGCAGATGCCCAGAGTCTGGAGCTCGCTGACTTAACGCTCCCAATGATAAACCTTGCTATCTTTAAAATACTTTTATTTTGAATCGCGCCCGTGAAGCTTCCTGTTACAAAAGGGTTGTTGGTGAACCTGGTAGCTAAATACAGAATACACTCGCAATTACCGTATATCACTTAACTTTTTGCACGTCAGTCTTTTGTTATTGTCTTGAAAAAAGCTTTTTGACGATGTTATATCCCAGTATATCCCACCATTTCCCACAGATAGTACGCAACATTTGATCTCGCAAATACCGCAAAACCTTCGCTCTAGTGGAATTCAGTTCCAGTGCAATTTCATAGATGGCGCCAGCGTGCCGGTGTGTTCTTTTGTTGTAAGTGATCACACGAACTGGGTCAGAAACAAACGCAAGTGTGTGGACCAGCCTTCAAACGTAAAGTAAACCAGCGTCACCATTTATAGGTATTCACGTGACCAAATTTATGTGCACGAACTCGTCTGCCGTTCTGCGCAGACTCTCGTCGAGCTTTAACGTGCTTGCCACTTGGAACTGGTCGGGGATCAACTAGCAATGACGTCATCCGCAGGCCTTGTCTTCCAGGGTTCTAGCCGCCTATCGACCGCGCAGCATACACGAAAGGTCGCGCGAAGCAAAAACGAACTTCCGGCGCAGATTATAATTGTCTCATTTGAATAAAGGTGTTTGAGAACTGTCTAACGATATCTCGGGAATAAATTAGCAGACTTTATACCCCACTCTCTTCTTCGACGTATATCCGAAATTACGAGAGGGAAATCGTCTCCGGGAGCGGAGAACGGGGTGCAAGCAGTCGGGTCGATTCTAGTTCGCCTGGCAAACGTGGAGAGTGATAAAGCCAATCCAATCCACAAGACAAGCGCGCCCGACAAATTAGCCAATCAGGGAGTGTCTGGCGGTTCCGTCGTCTCTAACGATCTTCTCTTCTGCTACTCCGAGGTTCGATTCCTTGGATGGCGTGTGCCCTTCAGAAATAAGTGAACATGTTTCAAATTGTAATTTAATTACGTCCGAATAAGCGATTACTTTTGCACAGAATATAAAGTTAGATTAACAAAATGAGGGTCTGCGTACCATCATTTGAAAGAACCACTTTAATAAAAAGAAGATAATTTACTCTTGTAATATAACAAGTACGCCTTCCTTCGTCGAGTGCTCGTCATTGTTTTGAGCATTATTCAATTCATGTCACACAGAAAACAGCTAATGCCAGTGGTTAAACTTGCTTCATATAGTTAAAATGCCACTATAGTACCGATGTAATTAAACACGATAGATGAAACCAGTGAATGTGGTCGAAAAACACAAAAATATATATGTAGAAGAAAAAGAATAAAAATGACAGGCAACGTATCAAACTCAGCTACAAATTTTATTTTCTCCACACCTTATATACCTAAGGGTATACCAGTGTGACATGGGGATAGAGCCACATACAAAACCGACACAAATTCAAAGAGCCAAGTAAGAAAAAAAAAAAGAAAGAAACGGGGGGGGGGGGGGGTACTTTTTAACAACAAACGATATGGAGGGAACAGCCCTTCCAAAGAGGACAAGTATAATTGTCGACTACAACAAATAACACCAGGCAGCAGAACGTTTCTTTCACCGCTAAGCAAGAATGAATGCGTGGTTCGCTAGCCAGGCAACTGACCCTGACGCCTGTTATGCGTATACGGTTCGAAATTCTTTTTAGAACAATAAAGGAAACTGGGTCACTGGACACATCTATGTGTCAAAACGAAGTCCAGTTTTTTGTACGTAGTGTAGTACAAGACTGCCAAGGCTGTACTTTTCTAAATTTGTAATTTTAGAACTATTTTTGTTTTGGCGCAGGACACAGGAGGAGAAGGGGAGCAATGCTTGCCAGGGAGCAGCGCAGGCCAGCAGTTTGGCCACCCTGTTATACACCCTGGGGTGGGTTGTGATCGAAGGCTGCGGACCATCGAGCAGGTTGGTGTTGCAGAGCGCCCTATACGTGACCACTGACTGTAGGGTGCAGTGGGGCGCCTGCGCCGCTGGCTGGGTTTGGGGCTTCCGCGGCGTCGGCCGCGACTCACTATGGGGATTTCCCAGTCCTCCTGCTTTTCCTTTGTACTTTTTGTCTTTCTCTCCTTTCTGGTGCTGCAGACCTACTGGCATGGACCCTCGGTGCAAGTTCTGCTCCCACCGGCATCTCTTTCTGAGTGCAAATAAATATTATCATTATCATTATCATTATCTCTCAAGGTCGCCACGAGCGCACCATGAGGGTCACCGAAACCGACCAATGCTACGCTACGTACACAATGGGAGCCAGAACGCCATACATATATCTGCACCCGAACATAGCGTTCCAAAGACCGCGCTGATGCATAAAAACCACAATAGGAAAGAAAACCAACCCAAATCCAAATCTACACCCGGTTTAAAAAAAATGTTACAGAATAAAAAAATATATAGTAAAAGAACAACCTAAGCACAGATTCCATGTCCGAGTTCGAGGTAATTAACGATAACTACACCACCGAAAAAAAGACAGTTGCAGAAGTTTATTGGAGTCACTTCAAAATTTGCGCAAGGACGCTTTTTTAGTACGATTGCCGGACGTTTTTTATCCGAAATGTCTCTCGCACAATACGTTTAATATCATCACGCTTCTTGTGAACAACTTCTGTTCTTCACCATCTTGCCGTACATACATTACATTCATGAAGATGCTTTGCCAATTCAGAGTTCGAAGCCTTGTTCCGCACGTTTCGTTTGTGTTCCGTGAGCCTACTAACTACTTCATGCACGTTTACAGAACATAATTGAAGGCCACTCTCAAGGGTATCCAGGCTCTAAAGGTATCCACTTTCATCATAGAACAGATCTCTCTCTATACTTTTTCTACATGCTTTTTGCCCGGCCTCGAAAGGAGTCAGTCTGTCACTCTATACTGAATTTCGAATCACAGGTAAGAACCATTCTTAACCCTCAAATATTTTATGCAAACTCCTTCAAGTTTTCGTGAAACATAATGAAAATAGGGGATGTGAGCTCGTCGGTTCGTACACCGCTCGCCTTGCCGTCCCCTTCATCTACGGGGTGTCACAAAAGGAACCCTACATGGTCTTTTTTTACCGCAAACACAAATCCAGGCATCGTCGAACCCTCATTCTCCACCCAAAAGGTATAGCACTAGAGGTCACAACCAGATGCCAAGTTTTCAGCTCCGATCCGATAACTTAATCAAAAGTTATAAGTGATTTTCTGAAAATTTCAATGGAAAAATGGCGGCCGACGGAATTTTCGAATACATGGGGCTCTATGGCACCAGAAACCGAAAACGGGCAAAAATGGGCTCCATTTTCCCATTGAAATTTTCAGAAAATCGCCTATAACTTTTGAATAAGGTTATCGGATCGGGCTGAAACTTCTTTGGCATCTGGCTGTGACCTCCAGCGCTACCTTTGGACAGAGAATGAGCGTTCGGCGATGCCTAGTTTATTTTTGCAGTGAAAAAAAAAACCTGTAAATTTTTTGTGACACCCTGTATATAACAAGTTGTCATTTCACGAATGCGTCTTGATGCCCAGTGCCCTCCAACCTTCCCCATTGCCTTCTCAACGACTGGCTCATGAAGTGGCTGCATGACCTTTTCAATGCATTTCAAATCAAGGACTTCACCACTCTTGCTTTTACAATCTTTGAGTGACAGCTGTGCCTTGAGAGTAAAATTTGGCTATTTGCTTCTCGTACTCCCAACACAACCCATTTACTTACACGAATGCGCAGGTCTAAAAACTGTGTACATTTTCCTCCGGTTTCTCTACAGTGAACTTTAGCTCCGGGTCAGCTGATCCTTTACATTTTGTATAGACTCAGACAAGCCTTTCTGCAATGTGCACACGATGATGTCGTCCACATACAGTGGCGTCACAAGAGGGGGCGGGGCGGACCGCCCCGGGTGCAGGGCTCAAGGGGGGTGTCACGGCGGGCCACGAGAGCGGGGGGGGGGGGGGGGGGGAGGAGAGTCGCGGCGGGCCACGCAAGAGCGGGGGGGGGGGGGGGGGTCGCTATGGGCCACGCGAGAGCGGGGGGGGGGGGGGGGAGTCGCAATGGGCCACGCGAGAGCGGGGGGGGGGGAGGGGGGTGTCGTGGCGGGCTACCGCCCCGGGGTGCCGCTGACCCTCGTGACGCCACTGTCCACATACCTTCTAATAAAGCCTACATCAGGTGACAATACATTTATCTGAACAAACACGAATCTGTCTAAACTGTTAAGGTATATTTCGGCCAAAAGTGGTGCAATCGAACATCCAATGTATACACCTTCCTTCAGGACATACTTTCGTTCATTACAGTCAATAACCGCTGATGGCAGGTAGTGATCCAATATGGCAAGAAAACCCTAAACGGACACCCCTGACTCCGACTGGAAGTTGATTAGATTTAACGCCAACACCTCTTTGACCGCACTCATAATAAAGTTCTTTTCAAGGGAATAATAGAAATACTTTATGTCCGTTGAGAACACTGACTACGTTATTCCGTGATTACTACTTAAGACACTGATCAGCTCTTCTGAATTTTTTAACAAGATAGATTTATCCAGAGAGATTATTCCCTGACCCAAGTTGAAGAAACCTAGAAACAATCTTCTGTCATGTACTATTTTTATCAATAACTCGTAAAGGCATCTCGGCTTTGTTGTATTTCCAAAATAACTTTATACTTAAAGTCGTTTTGAACTGGCCCATGATGCTTTTCACAACCTCTTCTCTGTCCTGTTCCTTTTATACGGTGAAAATGTCTTTCCCTAATTTCCCCAAATTCCAGTCTCATTTAATGAAAAATGACCCCATTTCATCTTCTGATTTCCTCTGAAATACTTGCAATGGGAGGATACCAAACCTGCCGGACTTGTCCGTTTGAAGCAACTTTAGAGACAATGAGTCCAACTCTTTTTTCAACAAATTCAAATAACTGAAATTCCTATTTTTTAGGTATGCGACACTTTTGATTTTTTTAAATGTTCCTACTGTTTTATCGAAAAAAAAAATCTTTCGTCGTGGTTCACACATTGCGCGACCAATCCTTTCTAAATAAGCTCAAATAACATGACAAAATAAGCAGCGCACTCTATAAAAAAAGTACGTATGACTCGCGCAAGTTATGTTTCTTCTTTAAGAATAATAAAACAATGTTTATTGCTCAAATCTTTAAAGGTGAATACAGCCTCCCACTGCCCCCAGCAGTTTCGGCATGTCTCAGTAAAGCTGATAGTCCACACCACACCTCGGCAAACCTCACTCATGACTGCATACCTCAGCAAACCTCACTCATGCAGGGCCCTCACTCACCCTCACTCATTCCCATCTTCACAGGTGAGGTGAGGGTGAGTGAGTTTCGAATCGGGAAAATTCATGAGTGTGAGGGTGAGTGAGGGCCATGAGGGCTGTGAGGGCTGTGAGGATCGTGAGTGCGGGAGGGCCGTGAAGGCGGTGAGTACGTGAGGGGCGTGAGGGGTGTGAGGGACGAGAGGACTGTGAGGTACGTGAGGGCGGTGAGTGGCGTGAGGGCCATGAGTGCGTGAGGGGTATGAGGGCCGTGAGGGCGGTGAGTGCGTGAGGGGTGTGAAGGCCATGAGCGCGTGAGGGGTGTGAGGGCCATGAGTGCGTGAAGGGCGTGAGGGCGGTGAGTGCGTGTGGCCCCTTTATACGGAGCAAATTTCTCAGCAATTTGGGTGTTGCGGGTGGGTTGTTCCCTAGCTTTCCCTAGATCGACACGAATTGCTGAAATCGGGTCCGGCTCGAAACAAGCGAGCAACTCGGAACAATTCGAAGACGTTTGAAGTGGCTGCATCCAATCAGGCACGCGATATTTTCACGTGATACCTCGTGCCGGTGATGATGACAACAAAATACTTGGTTCTGGTTTGAAATTGATCGTTTTTGGAAATAAACTGTTTCAGAAAGAGGCATTAGTATTCTCAACGAGATTTAAATGCATAAAAGCACGTTTATAGCGCGTAATTTTGTGTCTAAATAGTGCAAGAAAAATAAAAATTCATGATGATGATAGCAAATCGCAGCAATTGGTTGCTGCGTGTGAACGCGGGCGGCCCGTGCTGCTGGTGTTGCGACGTCAAGTTTCTGGGCGAAAGCCCCATCTGAAGCTCGCCTGAGTGGTGTGGGGGCCGTGAGTGCGTGAGGGGGAGTGAGGGGAGTGAGGGGTATGAGTGTATGAGGGCCGTGAGGGCGGTGAGTGCGTGAGGGGCATGAAGGCTATGAGTGCGTGAGGGGCCATGAGGGCGGTGAGTCCGTGAGGGGCGTGAGGGCCATGAGTGAGTGAGGGGCGGTGAGTGGCGTGAGGGCCATGAGTGCGTGAGGAGTGTCAGGGGTAAGGAGTGCGTGAGGGCGGTGAGGGGCGTGAGGGCCATGAGTGCGCGAGGGCCGTGAGGGCGGTGAGTGCGTGAGGCGGCGCGAGGGCCATGAGTGCGTAAGGGGCGTGAGAGGCCGTGAGATTCAAGTGAGGATGAGTGAAGGGCTGAAGGTGAGTGTGACAGTGAGGATGAGGGTGAGTGAGGGGCTGAAGGTGAGTGTAGCTGTGAGGGTGAGGATGAGTGGGGGGCTTAGGTGAGTGTAGCTGTGAGGGTGAGGGTGAGTGAGGGCGACCTATAGTGCCGACCTCTGCTCATGAGGAGCCCTCACTCACCCCCACCCACCCTCATCTTCACAGTTGAGGTGAGGGTGAGAGTTTCTGAACCAGGAAAATTCATGAGTTTGAGGGTGAGTGAGGGCCATGAGGGCTGCGAGGACCGTGAGTGCGTGAGGACGGTGAGTGCGTGAGGGACGTGATGGGCGTGAGGGGCGTGAGGGCCAGTGGGTGCGTGAGGGGCGGGGCAAGTGCGGTGAGTGGCGTGAGGGGCATGAGGGGTGAGGCGTGAGGGGCGTGAGGGCGGTGAGTGCGTGAGTGGCGTGAGGCAACACCACCTAGAGCAAAGTGGCCGCAGCGCTCGGAGTTGTGACGTCACAGATTCACGACGAGTGGGCCGACCTGAGAGGAAGGCTTCTCCGCAACACATGCTCTCTTTTTTTTTCTTATATGTGTTTTCCCGAGGACGCCAAGCGGCGCATGCTCCGGCCTTTTTTGTTTTTGTTTTTAGCTTTCTCCGAGCCCAGGGTTCTCCCGGGGCAGTTGCGCAATGAACAATTTTTGCCTCCTTTGCGCACGGCGGCTTGCACAAGTCTCGCGGCGGGAGTACGCGAACTGCTCTAACCGTCTCTTTTGTCTTTTGTGTTTGGTGTGCATGGCGGTTAACGCGTGGTGGTTGTCAAGTTACGGGCGGCTTTCGGGCTAGCCATGTCTCATAAACGCTGTGTCCCTGGGTGCACGTGGCAACTATGAAACGTCGTTGAACGAAAGTGTCTTTGTTTAGTAAGGGATGCTACAACGAAATTCGGCGCTTATTTCATGGTAACGTACGTACTGTACGTTCAAAGGACGCAGTATCAGCATCGAACACGACATTATCATTGTTAAAAAATCGTGAAAAGCGAAATTTTAATATTACGCATTTAAACGATTAGCTATGAGCATCCTGGTGAGATGTCGCTACACGCACTCGTTCGTAGCGCGTCTAGGTAACCTAGACAGCGTAGTGCGGTGGGATGTCTCTGCTTCGACGGCCATGATGCGGGTAGACAGATGTGTTGTAAAGACAGAGTATACGGCCACGTCTTGCCACGAGAATCCCTCTGTGATTCAACATGTTGCAGTAGCTATTATACTCACAAGATTCATATAAGATGGTCCAGTCACTGCACAACATTCGACAACGATGCATCTGTTTTCGGTGACTGGAAACGGCTTGACTACATCGCTGTTTCTGTACCAGTCAGCGCTTCAGACGAGTGGCTCATGCTCAGTCCGCTGAGCACGACTTCTATCACGTTACGCACTGTCGAACGTCGGAGCTGTCACGTGCTCTAAGTTGCGCAATCTCGCGAGCGCTGCAGTACGTGCGACACTGTTTATAACAACGTCACTATCAGTCTATTAGTGTTTGAGTACGTGGTCGGTAACGCGTGGTGATTGTCAAGTTACGGAGCGGCTTTCGTGGCTATGCCATGACTCATACAACGCTGTGTCCCTGAGTGCTACGGGATACTATGAAACGTCGTCGAAGAAAGTGTCCGTGTTTAAGTTCCCGGAGGATGAAGAACTGCGAAAAGTATGGGTGCGGGCGATTCCTCGAAAAAACCTGGTTCTATCGACGCATACCAGGGTGAGAACTCTCATATCTTTTCACATTTTTTTTTTAATTATTGAATTTATTTCGTTGAATTTTACGCTGACGTGGCAGCGAAGGCGACAAGCACAAGCTAGCTCTCGCTTTTAATTTTAGAAACGTATCTTTGTAGCGCAAGCTCCCGTTTTCAAAACCACGGTCAGGAGCCTGTAGCCTTCGCTCTATGTCCCCTTCTTGTTCCTACATCTGTGGCGCATATTATTAAAGGAATCAATGAAATCGTCGAGGTCTCGAAATCTGAAGGAAATTTTAACATGGACGCCGAACAAAGGAACGCGACTCAGAGACGACTTTCAAGAACCAGTGACTTCTGCAGAGGACGATCCCAATGTGCATTTTTTGTGCAGTCTTTTTGACTGGCTGGACGCCTGGCTTGACGTATGGGAGAGCGAGAACCTTACCAGTGGCACGCTAACCAAGGAGACTCACGGAGCACTCCGTCAAACAACCCGTGCACTTGTAGAGATCACCGAATACTGCTTCACTGAACTCGGGCTGAACTATGTCCTGCTGGGAAAGATTCAGACTGATAGCTTGGAAGACCGTTTCGGGAAGTACAGGCAGCTGGCTGGCTCGCAATATCACATATCTATAAGGCAGCTTTATGAAGGTGAAAATAAGCTGCGACTGCAGAGTACGTTGCCGACAATCCCGTGTGAAGACGAGCGATGGGAGGAGCTTGAAAAACAAGTAGACACGCCACGGCCCAGCTGCAACATAGTATAGTTACAGAAGAGGCAGTGTCACAAGCGATAAATTAGACCCTCCCAGTCCTAGTCTACGTGGCAGGGTACGCAGTTTATGCCGCTTTGAAAAAGCCGAAATGTCAAAAATGCAGGGCGGCGCTTACTGAAGAAGATAAGACGGCAACAGTTTCACTTGCGCAGGAGAACTACTCTCTTCTCAAGGAATTGGATCGAGGGGGCTCCTTTATCCAACTATGTTCGCCGTTAATGCCGTGACACACAATTACGTTGTTGCTCAAGAACTCTCCAAGCAGGCAGAGTTTCTGAAGGTTCCGATCCAGCGTCAGTTCGTCACCGAGCTTACAATGGAACTGCTGTCTACCAACGAGACTTCTGACTTCGACGCATGTGAAGAAGGACACACAAGTGAGCTCGTGCTGAAGAACTTGTTCTGGTGCAGCACGAACATTGTGCTGAAAAAACTATTGTGGAAGGGTGAACGAAAAGCTTATGAGGCTAATTCCAAGTCAAAGAAAAGAAAATGTGAAACCCTAAAATCTAAATAATATATATTTTATATTCAGTGCAACAGTTGTCATAGCATTATTATTGCGAAGCGGCATTAAAGGGGTACTGAAATGAAATTTTAGCGCCCATCTTTTGCATAAATATGGGCTAGGACAGGCACCACCTCGGAAATATCAATATCGCACTGTAAAACACAGGAGAACTAATTTTAAACCTAATTAAACGATTTCAAATTCACATATCTGGTGGATGGTGGGAAGTTCTCGTGACATCACTTGTGGCATAGGCAGGGTGTCGAACCGGAACCGAACCGAACCGAAAACCGGAACAGAACCGTTATTTTTAGCCGAACCGGAACTGAACCGAACCGAAATCTTCGCCGCCATCTTGGAACCGAACCGGAACCGAACCGAAAAAAATATAACGGTAACCGGTTCAAAACGGTTCAAGGCATTTTTTTATTTTTTGTTCGTATCAAAAAATGAACACATGGGAATAAAAAATTGGCGGCTGTATTTCTATCTATTGTTCAAATCGTCATATACAAAATTGCAATGTATGGTAAATTGTGGGTTTTCGTGGCGCTTTTGTATTGGCACTATGATTAAACATGTGTCACGTTGTCACGTGACGTCATGGTGTCAAAACATGTTGTCAAGTAAGATGTCACGTGACCTCGTGACGTCACATGACTCACTGCGTTAACTCGATTTAATTTGAGAAAGTCACTAGATGTATTTACCTTGTTGACAGCATGGCGTAACATGACATCACGATTTTGCACCGAGAGTCACGTGACACCGTGACGTAAGCGATTTTCATAACCTCTAGTCGAGTGCTCGGGTTCATGACAATCAGCATCGCCAAACGTTCCGGTAAAGGCTCATGTCAATTAAATATGATAATTGCCCAACTCTAACAATATCTGAAGCTCAGCCCAAACTTTTGCTTTCCAAACCCTAGCGCAGTACATCTTAAATGGGGGTCCGCGGACCCTTTTGGGTCCGCGAATACATTCTAGGGGTCACCGAAGCTCTGCCTCATCAGTCAAGCCGGGCAATAAAAGTTCTATTTTTTTCTTCAAATTGAGAAGAAAAGTTCCAATTTTCGGATGAGTATTCTCGTGTGTATGTCAATGAGAGAGGTCTACTTCGCACAGCCCCTAGTTATATCCATTTATTAAATCATTATGATATTTATCCCATACCTTTACCTTCCCCTGACCACGAACAAGGTCCTTCATCATCTCCGCCGACCTACAAGGGGTTCGCGAAACAGCAACGGTTGAGAACCACTGCTCTAGGGCATGACTATAATGAACACTGACGGTATATAATTAGCGTCAGATCGCGTGACCACTTGTTCAAATAGCGAGTTGAGGAAGGGATCGACAGTTGTCTTTTTCCTTTATTTTTTCTGCATCTGCTATTGCGCGGAGGGGAAAACTAATGGATGTTTTCGCAAGCTATCATCGTCAGGGGTTATTTCTTAACAGTATTAATTGAAAATGCAAAAATATGTTGCAAGACCAATTTTACATCATTGAGGCACCCAAACATTTTTTCGTTGTTGCTGAACTGCATCTGAAAGATGTTCCCATGAGTAGAAGTATTAAAATGACTAAATGCGACTTATTAATATAACGCTACATTGAACTCCATGTGTGTACAGGAGAAATGCCAAAAAATAAAGATTTTAGTGACCTCAGAGGGACATCCGAACGTTGGCAGTCGCTGCCATTCTCACACCAGCGTCGTTCTCAAGTTATTGCCCAAGTTTCGACCCCTCTGTATCTTGCTTAAAGGAGCTATAAAACGATTTCTATACATCACTAAATACTACTCAGGATCACTCCCTAACGTTAATAACTGATTGAGCTTGGCTTTGCTCTTTTTTCTAGGCAATGGCTGTGGCCAAAAAATTAGAAAAATATGAGCATAGTTGATCTCCTCAACTCGGAGCCAGATGCGGCCACGTGGCTTGGTGCCTATCTTATGCCACCAACGTTAATCATACCCCCGCGCTCTGGTTGCAAAGGAAGAAAACGCGTCCTGAGCTCCAGGCATTGTTAGAGTTCAACTATTCTCATCACCGCAGTAGTTGGACACGATCCACTACCAAAGTGTCCGCCGAGGCATTGATTGTTACGAGCCGAAGCCGAGTGCTCACGCAGTTCTCCTGTCCAATCCATGAGCCGCGCTCGACTGTCATCAGGCGGGTGGTTTTGATCCCACAATTACGTCATCAATCTTTGCGAAGGCAAGACTGAAAGAAATAGTCTAATTTTATCCTAGCAATTTCACCTCGCCAAATAAGCTTCTGAATCAGTGGCGGCCTGTGCGAGTATACTTGGGCCAGACTAGGACCAGTACGCCTCGGAAAGGTCATGAGCATTCGAACCCGATATCGTTTTATGACCCCTTTAAACTTCACGGGGTGCAAAATAAGAGCAATGAAGGGTTACTTTTAACAAGTGACAACTAAAATTGTCGAATTAGCACAGACAAACGGAGGAGGCAATTCCTCAGGAATACTTTCAGCCTATCCACTCTGGCGAAGAAGGAAGACCAGCGAAGCGGTACTATGGTGGGAATGAAGAAATGGCCAACCGCAAGTCGGCAAGCCAGAGGGGAAAAACTGAAGAGGTTGCCGGCCATCTATGCGCGACGGCGGCAACCAGGCAGCCGGCAAGCCGCTTGTCTGGTTGCCGTCGTCACTTATAGATGGCAGTAGCTGTCTAGAGTTTAGTGTCATCATTTGTTTGGTGACGGACACGATACTGGGGAAACTAGCCCTTAACTGCTTCGCTGTAAAAAAAAGTGTGTGTGTGTGTGTGCGTGTGTGTGTGGGGGGGGGAGGTGGTGGGTTAGCTTTAAAAACATTCTGTGTTGCAAAGGTTCCTCTTCCCCACATCTTTGGCGCAGACCAAAAAACGTGGCCCCGGAAACTACTTTGTATGCAAAAGCGCTCTTGCCAAAAAGCACGTTTTTCTCGTGCCAGATGCTCGCGCCGTTCCTCACGACGATGCACTAAGAACAATTATACGTGCCTTTCAAATAATTGGCTTTCACTGAGCTTGAACCTCTTGCAGCGTGCATTTTGCACCATCGAATTCGATTTTCTCAGCAAGAAGAAATCACAATGACCACCAGCCTATAGTGTGATGACGTCACGTGCATACCATGTTAGCAGTTCAGCTTTCTGGTGAAATGTGATGTTCGCAACACTAGCAATAGATGTCCTAATTGTAAAGTTGTTCAGTATTTATAGCAGTCTCGCGATGATATATGGCAGCCTAGAGAAATGTTAGAGGGCATGACTATTCAAGCATAGTGTCGTAAAGTGTGTAGGGCCCAAAACAAGTGCAGGTAAAACCGAGTATAACATTAGCCTCCCGAGGCAGTATTTCGCGAAGTTTCGAGCTCATGCAAGCTGATGAAATGTGATTTATACTAATATTTTAAGAATCTTTGTATGTCCTTCGCGCTATTTATGTAAAATTATGAATTTCATTGCGTGCATCTTTACACATCTTTTTCTGCAATAAGGCGTTCTGTAAGGGATTATTTGGGAAAATAACATTAAATATCTGTCTCTTTTTTAACATTACGTGTATTTGACTTCCAATTTATCATGTGAGCACAGAGTCCTTTTTGGCGTACCCTGCAACCTGATGTTACACACTGCCAATCAGCAAACAGAAAAACACGTTTACCCAGACTCCACAGCTCGCGTAGTTTCGAGTATCGTCCTTCCGCGTCGGTCTCAAGCGGTTATGTGAACTTTATAAAGTAAAATTATTGATCATTCTAAAAATATATTTAATTACTAACTGAATATTTGACAACATAAATAAAGGGCCGACATCCATAAAGCAATGCCCCCCAAATAATCTGAAAGGTGTTCTGCCAATCTTTTCCGGCCTTCTTATCCTCGACAGGCACGTTGTAAGTGAAATGGGACAGCCTTACGCACATTTCTGATTTTGAAGCTAATTTAAATAACTATTTAGGAGAAACCATCTGAACGAACCAACCGTACAAATGAGAGGAGAACGAGAGAGACGCATTCAACCGCTGGATCTCTCGTTCTCCTCTCATATGTACGGTTGGTGTGTTCAGCTGGTTTCTCCTACATATGTTTAACCAACGTGCTCAGCTCTTTCCCGTGGTTGAATAACTATGTGTTCCTCACACATGTAACTTCTCAAACATATAGAAGTCTGTTATTGCCTCTTTTATGTGGTGAACATCACTTTTATGTGTCTGTGGGCTGGACAAAAACAAAGTAAACAGGGGCGCGCGGCGGAACTATGACGATTACGCACGCAAACCGTCGGAAAGTGTCGAATTAAGTAGCTGCCATGTCGAGCAGAACGTGAAATAGTACTTCGTTTTACTTAACAAAAAAGAACTTTGGAGGACGCTTAAGCTTCGCCTTTAAAAGGGGAACGCGATAGCGTTAACGGGCCTCCTGTGCATCACATTCTCATTTGCTGCGCAAGCGTGCCTCGCGTGACCTAGTTAAAAGCGCTGAGTCGCAACCGAAGGGTCGTAGGTTCGAATCCCGCCTAGAATTCCTAATTTTTTTTTCTTTGAGGCAGAGGAATTACTTTAAAAGTGAGATCATTTGAGACATACGGCGACCTTTAATTCGCATTACATGTCGAGTTTTAATCACTCCCATTCCAAGCCAAGGCCAGGATTCTCGGACATTTGCTTTAGTTCTCCGGGGTGCCCCTAGATGGCGCGATGAGCGGGGTAAGTGGCGGAGAGTGGAATCGGCGGCCGCTCCCCAGCTGCTCCGCTCTCCCTTTCGGGTGCCGTGGTCAACACGGTGGCTCGGTACAACAGTGGCGTGTCGTTACGCTGGTCGGCTGCTTGAGCACATTGCTACATCCATTTTACCCTTTTCGAGAGGAAGAGGCTCTAAAGCAATAAAACGCACGCGTTCTTTCGCTTCTGTTTTTATTTATAATTTTTATAATGAAGGCTCTTCCTGCTTGCTAAATATTTGTGTCTCGTCAATGTGTATTAAAATATTAAATAGGTACGAAATAACACTAAAACGGGATAATAATTTTCTTTGCACCTAAAGTGAGAGCTCTCCGGCATAGAGGAAAGGCACGAAGTGTGAGATCTTCCGCGGTTCCATGCCCTTTCCCCTTTCCTCTTTCTTATTGGAACTATGTAGGCGCTGTTTTGTAACGTAACATTTAAAGCTGTCGCGATTGCAGCAGAGTGCACAACTGACTGCGATTACGGCGTCTCTGGAGATACAGTTTATATTTGGTTTCACGTTGGTCAACAGTCACCATATCCCAGTGACGTACCTGGAGAAGAGATTTCTGAGCCCTTTTCCTTCCGTTTCACTACACCCCCCCCCCCCCCCAAGAAAAAAAATGCCTGGCTGTACGCTACTGCCAAGCACTACCTAATATTTTAGTTGCGGTTTCCACTACAGTGTGTTTTCACCCACAGCCGAAACTCTTATTTTTTGGCTCAGCTTCCACATGCATGAAAAGAATTTTTCGACTTTTATATGTGATCGTTTCCCCCACAAAGAAAATTTTCATGACCCGTCAGCACTGCAACCCATCACGAAATATAAGCAGTAATGGCGCATTCACAGTGGCGGTTGAGGCGCTTTTGCAAAGCGGTTGCGAATGCCGTTCGAAAAGCGGCGTCGTTCACATACACCGAGCCGCTTTTGGCTCAGTGTATGGCGAGCCAAAAGCGGCTCGGTCACTTCGGGCGATCGGAGCCGTATCCTCAGTTTGCGGGGAAATTCAAAACGCAACGACGGGTGTTTTCTCTCTCTTTTTTTTTTTTTTGGGGGGGGGGGGGGATTGAAGTATTGGGTTATCTGATCCGAGCAAAGCCCTTTTGAAGGACCGACCGTGTATTATTTCTTACTTATTATCGCTGCGGACTCGTTACCTGCGTGAAAATTACATCGCATCGTTGATTTTGTTGCTGCATTGCAGGCTTCCCAAATGACTGAAGTCGGAAGCCATGTTGCCTCAAAGGCGAACACGCCAGTCGAACGTCACATGAGCGCCGAGCTGCGATTGGCTAGTCATCTCGCGGCTGGCAAGAGCGGCTGAGAGTATGAGTTACAGTGTCTAGGGCGTCATATATTCAAAAAGAATGTGTTATACAATTGAAGGAATCTGTATTGACCTGTCGCGTCCCACGCACAAGCCTCATCGGCTTATGTGGGTGTTGAGCAAAATTTAAATTGAAAAAAATAAAAATTGTATTGTATTGTATTGTATTGTATTGTATTGTAAGTCGGTCCCGAAGCGGTTGGCCAAAAGAGGCTCAACCGCGCCGCTCGAGCCGCTTTTGCGGTCGAAAACGGGCCCGTCCGCTTTGCGGTTGGTGAACCGCTGCCAGTGTGAATGCGCCGTAAGCGATCGATTTCTGCTGATATAGACTTTATTCAAATTTAATTAAAAAAAGCTCAAGGCAAGGAACTTTTATTTGCCTTCCCACATAGGCGTTCACGGGCTAAAATCTCTAAATGTTAGCAACGTCGGTGCAATAAGCCTATCCTACATAAAGAACAAAAACGTTGCTTTGGTGAATACCGTTACAACCGCAGCGAGAGCTATGAAATTTGTACGTCTATTATTGTTTACGAGCATACAGTCGAAACTCGTAGTCTGCTCCAGGAAGTTACAGCAACGTTCACACAGAAAAAAACACACACACACACTCACAAGCCGTACATCTTTCACAGTTACAACAGCTGACCCGGCAACAGTAGCGGGAACTTTTTCTTTTTCCAATGTAAAAATCGACAAATGAAATAACACGAAATCGCCCTCGTTATCTCGACAGCGGGGGACTCCTTTTCGTTGCTGCCTTGGGGTGGGATAAGCCGGGATAAGCTCATTATCCGGGGTTAAGGGGGGGGGGGGGAGGGGCAGGGCTAGACGACGACAATTTTGTGCCTTCGAGAAGTCTTGCTACGTACCTCGCGTCGGCAGCCGAAATTTTTCCTCCATAGACGCCTCGCCTGTTCGTTTCTCACTGCAGCGCAAGGTTTTCTACTGGACATTTTGGCTATCATTTTCAATGCATTAGAACGTGGAAGTAAATACATCGCATGAACGTTGCCCTGATTATTTGCAAACTAAAAATGTGACACTATACTGCTGCAACCCAATCAATTTCATCATCGATCATTTTTTGGAATGATTCCATGGTGAAAGTATGTTCATCGTGATTCCACAGAAGTGCGTCGTTTCAGAGGCAGAAATAGGTCGTTGTATTTATTTTCTGGAAATACTCGCTCCTGTGACGCTCGAGTGCGTAAGGACAATACATTCGAGGGAGTGCGTAATACTTTACAATTGTCGTTGACGATCAAATGTCTGAGGGAAGTGCTAAACTTATTTGCACCATATTGGATCGCCTCTGAGCAGCTTTTGTTGGCTTTCGGATATCATGGATATTGCTCACCGTGAGCCTGGCTGGTCGTCCTTTTATTTCGCACAACACAATGACGTTTTCAAGCGTCATTAAAAACTGAAAAATGCAACAATTGCAAAGAAAATGTAAAAAATGAACCTGCAAAACTTGTTGCACCTACGCCCTTTCCTTTTTATTTTTTTTTTTTCCGTTCCCGCGCCAATACACAGAATAGTGACCGAGCAGCGAATTTCCGCAAAAACATTCCTCCTTGGAGAGAGGACTCCAAGGTATATGGTAGTGAACCTGTCAGTGAGTTTGTAAAGCTAACAGGCGACCTTTGAATGTAGCCTTCCTCACAAATAATGCCCGGGATATTTCCATTTTCTTGCCACGCGATTGAAAGGCACGAAGCTGGGAAAATTCATGTGCACAAACGCGCTGCTTGTAAGCGTGAGTACCAGGTTTATAGTGCATGTCAATTTAGATGTAAATAGTTCAAACACTGCACAAACATTCGCGTCCTGGTGGAAGACATGGAAGCATGGCGGAAAGCAGTTTGCTGAAAATTCAAGTCTCCATTTCATTGTACTGGTGTGAAAAAGTATTACGTATTTTTGTTTTATTTCCGGGTGAAAATAATAACACCGTTGAGAAACGAAACACTGCGTTTTGAGGAACGCCGAGAGGACAAAACAAAAACAGGACAAACTATACGAGGCGTTTTGCGTCGCTCAGCTTCTCCTGGTTCCTTTTCCGGAGCCTTTAGAAACGGGATCAAAAATTATGAACCTACTGAAACGACTTACCACATTACAGCAGTTCATTTCCATTTCGACAAGCTCTTTTCAAGCGTCTTGCATAGTTCAGCTTGTACTATCTCTGTTTCCATTTTCGGTTCCTTTCAATAAAGGGAGCATGCAGCAACTGGACCAACTTACCATTCATAATTTGCGGAGAAGAAGCGGAAATGCGACAAAATAAAGTGGTATTTGCAAAAAAAGAAAGAAAAAAAAAGAAAGATGTGTGTTGGAGAGGTGAGTGTCGGAAACATGACGAATGATTACAGCAGCGATGACAATCAGGAAATAAATTTAAGTTTTACTTATTCGGCTTCTTTGGCCTTCGATGATCCCGTACCAGTCGATGCTTCTTTATGTCGCCCACTTATCCGGCAAGCGAAGTCGATCAAAATGTCCTTGAGTATGTCGAAAAAACAAGTATCCCATTTCCCGCACTACCGTAGCAAGACAGTGGTAAGAGAGAATGTTGTTGCACAAACACGAGTGGTACTCGCGCCGTCGAAAGAAGCCTATGCAAGATCTTTTTCGTATCCCTGATGATATTTATATAGGCATTGGAAGATGGCAATTGCATCGAATTATCATATACTGACCTCTCGTTACCGGTATAAAAAAGGGGGGGGGGTTGTTTTGGGAAGGTGATAATATTTATTCTCACTCAGGAGAGCTGCGGATCATAATAAAGTCGACTCGCCCATACCGGGAAAGCCTGTGGGGCCGGATCTATAGATATGAGTAAAATGTTTTATACAGGTTACAGGCTACTGAGAATTTATGATAGTACAAACGATAGGCCGTCGTGATACCCATCTTACGACGGCGCCGTCTTCATCAGAAGCCAGAATTTCGGTTTGCTTGTTCCACCCAGTGTTGTCCAATATTGGCTAAATCCGGTAAAGTGTTGATCGCACAGACCTGTACTAAAATTTAAAGGGCCTCTATCAAGTCCATAAACAGTCACCAAGCAGAGGTAAAGACGAATAAGTAAGCAAAATAGTGCAAAATAGGATGAACTTAAGGCCCGTTCACACTCTTGCGACCGAGTTCGACCGAGAGAGACCAAGCCGGTTTTAAGCCTCTTGCGATCTCTTAGGACCAGCTCGGCTGCAGCGGAGCTGGTCCTAAGAGATCGCAAGAGGCTAAAGGCCGTTCACACTCTTGCGACCGAGAGAGACCGAGAGAGACCAAACCGGTTTTTAAGCCTCTTGCGATCTCTTAAGACAAGCTCGGCTGCAGCGGAGCTGGTCCTAAGAGATCGCAAGAGGCTTAAAACCGGTTGGGTCTCTCTCAGTTGAACTCGGTTGCAAGTGTGTGAACGGGCCTTTAAAACCGGTTTGGTCTCTCTCGGTCGAACTCGGTTGCAAGAGTGTGAACGGACCTTTATGAGAGGATATATATGTTTCTAACAGCGAAGGGATTAGGGAAAGCCACTTGATTCATATGTTTCGGAAGGAAATGATCTATCGACGACCCGAACCCTTTATTGCGCGAGCCAATCCCTTCGCAGACACGGCTCCAGCAGCAGCGCGACCCTGCAGCTGCTCCGGCCCCTCGATCTTCACCGACCGAGCGGCCTCGCGCCTGCAGAAAACGTTCGGTCGCGCTGGCTTCCTCGCGAATTGAGCGTGCCTGCAAGGCGAACACACATGGAAATGTAGTCCCTACAGGAGAAGCCGACACAAAAGAAGCCCTTGCAGTCACGTGACTTTTCTGAGAGGGTAAATAGTTCAAGGTCTCATGGCGGATTACGGAGCGCTAAAACTCCCTACTGCCTCTATGTTGTGAAATAACGGGTAGCGGAAACGATCTGCTAAAACTCGACATCTTGTAAACCCTGAGATGGGGAACGATAAAAAAAAAACGGACAAACACAACAAAATCTCAAACGCAGCTGAATTTTATTGATATAAGCATACCAATAAATAGACTTTCAGACAAAAGGAAAAGAGAAAGGGCAAAAAGAACTCAAATGCAAAAACGAGACGGCCAACACGTTCATCCCAGACAGCCTGAGCCACTCCCCGGCTCCAACACTTTCGGAAAGGGAGCCGACAACCCGAACAACAACAACCACAAGGGCAACACACATGGCGACCTCCGAACCGCTAAAGCCTAATCCCCATTTCCTACTCCAAGCAAACGCTTCCCGGTACCCCCCCCCCCCTTCTCAAGGTTTACAAAGCCCCCTTCATACAAGCAAAAACCACCCTTTCATCCGATCACTGATAACCTAGGACGGCTGGCTCACACAATTCCCCCGCTCGCGAATGCACAAAGTCTCCTTAATTAGCCTTCTAAACAATTTTTTTTTCGTTATCAAACGTTTCGTTTCGTTTGTTTCGTTATCGCAATCAAAATGAAACAAACGTGCCTCTCCACTGTACAAACTAACGTCGGCTTAAAGCTAAAAAAAAAAAGTGAAACACCTTCTTGTATTGACCATGGAATATCAGGTGCTAATCAGCTTTCCTAGCGATCGCATAATGCACACACTACAGGAACCACGTTTAAATGTTTTCGTAAAAAAAACAAAAATTGTTGAACCTTATTATTCGCGGGTATCAAGCAGGAAACAGGAATTACCAATCCTGCCTTGCTTTTCTTGGAAGATCACAAGCGTGGCTTTCTTGTCGTCACCTGTTTACCGCCCTCCCCCGAAGGGCCGACATGGAGAATGGATTAGGAGACGCCTCCGTTAATCCGGCTTAACCCGCGGAAAAGGGGGCCTGCTGCTCAAATAAAAATTATTTCGCTGCTCGAAAAAAAAAAAAAAAAACGCCACGGGCAGCGATTGAGTGCGCTTTGCCGGGTGCGCAACGCTACGGGCGCCTTGAACAAGCTTGAATGCATTGGACTAGCATTTTTCGAAGCACGGCAGGTCTATACTTCGTTTCAGCTTCCGTCCGAGCGCAGCCAAAGCTACGTGTGGCCGGAGCCAATCACACGCCGGTAATAGGTCACGCGATCTCGCTTGCACTTTTGTATCACTCCAATGCGCCGCTGATCGTCCGCGCCGCCCGCGCTCGCCGAGTATTTCGTCTGCTACGGGTGTATCAGCAGTATCGTCTGCTACAGGTTTAAAATGTGCCCTTTCAAGTTCTGAAATTTAGTCGCAGGGGATGTCAGCACGTAGGCTGGCCGCTGGCGTCTGTGTCCGAGCTTTCCATCTGTTCGGGATTTCGGCATAGTTTCGAGGTGTATTTACACATTGCAAGGTGCCCGATGACGCGGCCGTTGATGTTTCCCTGTATTATCTGGATATACCAGGGCTCAAGGCGCAATCTTTTCCACCAGCTTCTCGGCGTTCAATGTAATCGGCAGGTAAAGGGGTGCCCTGATTTCGCCGCGTATCAGTGAATTGTAGTGGCCCGGACGCTTTTCTTGCTTACAACGCATTAGCGGTACGATAAGGCCGGAGTCTCCTGCCGAATTTAAAATAGACATTCATCACGACCTCTCGCGCCTGACGCCCAAACGTGCCTTTGCGAAGGGATGTTTTGAAGCGACTCAATGAGGAAAGCAGCTAAGCTACAGTGAAGCGAAGCACATGATTCGGCCCAGTGATTCGGTCATTACGGGAACGAAATCACACAGAAAAACCGAGCGCTGCAGCAGTGTTGCCAGCGGATGTACGTGTTTTCACCAAACTAGATGCGTTTACATATATTAAAAAAAACATAACCTTCAGATATTTAATTCTTTTAGTTGCAAATCATTCTCAGCAGTAAACATTTGAAATATTGTTCAATATATACGCACAAAACAGTTATTTAAAAAAAAATTACTTTTGCGGACTACTTTGTGGTGCGTAGGAATGCTGATTTCAAATTAGCGAACCGTCTCTCAGCCTTTGGCTGCGCTCGGACGGAAGCTGAAGTGTCCTATCATTTTTTTTGCAACGCGGATTCTGCGTTTCAGTCTAGCTGAGGTATCACTGGCAGAACACGAATCGCATACTTGGAAGGTGTATACCGTTATATACTCCATCTGAAAACTCACATAGCTAGTTGAGTGAATTCAATACTACCGCATTCGTTGAAGCTCGATTTGTTGAATCGAACTTCAACAAATCACACGCACCCATTCTCTCTGTTCCTGTTTACCCAGTCATAGTCGTTCCCTCACGATGCAATACGAGTGCAACTAACGGCAGTTTATGCAATGTCGACGTTGCACAGCCGTGATAGCACGGTTTTTAGAGGCGCTATAGAACGAGCTCAAGCGTCGCTGCAATGTCTGTACACTGATTGATTCCTGTTTCCCCGCCGTGGCGTCACACGAGAAAAGCGATTTTGTTCTGTTTGTGAGATTAGGAACACAGAAATCAAAATATAATCACGGTAATAAAACAAAGCGAAATGAATCTCCGCAGCCAATACCCAACCGTTCGCGAGGTGACTAGGCAGAAGCATATATTACCTCCGTGATTTCACACTCTGCGCACCACCAGAAAGAGTCATACAAACTCCTTGGCGCTATTATCAACACGATTGCGTTTGCAAGCTGGTTGTTTGACTCAGCTAGGATTCGTCCCTTCTGGCTTTCATAGCTCTGTATAAAACCAGAAAGGTAGATACTTTTCTACATTGGGCGCATCTGCCCGGGGCCTCCAGTTATTTACGGCCAAAATCACACTAGAAGCGCTAGCGAAATAGGTGCTAAGAGTTTTGCAAAAGGGAGCGTAGACCGAAAAAAAAAAGAAAAATGACAGAAAAAAAAAACCTCTGGTCATGTTACCAAAAATAAAAAACCCAGTTCACGTGATTTTTTTGCTCACGTGACCAAACAAAAGAAAACGAAACAAAAAACACGAGTAAAAACCATTTTTGCACGATTTCGAAGCTAGGCCCTCTTGATCGCGAACCTAGCGCGCTATCCGTTGCACCAACATAACTCGGCCAAGGGCTCAGGCATTCTCTCATCACAGGAGAAAGCTTAGGCGCCCTCGTAGTTTTTCATACATGTGCAATTCATAATTGTGGCCAGAATTCACGTTCCAGAATGCTTTTAGACTTTTCGAAAGCATTCTGCTTGAATGCTTTTGCACTTTTGCAATGCTTTTGGACTTTTGGAGTTTTCCTCATCGGAATAATTTTAGCCTTTTGGAGCAAAACGAGTTTTCCTCATCCGAATCATACGTGCAGGCATCCCCTCTTCCCGTGTGTAACAACACTCAACAACAAAAACAACTCATCCGAAACACCTTCTAAAGCCAGTTGACCGCACTGGGTCGTCCAGCTCATCAAGCAGCACGAGACCACAACCGGGAAGGCTATTTTCAAATTCTCTGACGTGCCCGTCCTCGCATCCGAGGTCGCCGTTTGACAAGATTATCTTTCTTCCACCTGGTTGCCGGAACCCCCACGGCAGCTTTGTCCCGTCCCCCACTCCCTCTCGGGAGGATAGCTCGTCCCGAGGCAAATCCCATTTTCGCGACGCTCTTTCCATGACCCTTTCCCTCCCCGTCACCCAGCTTCGGGAGAGAAGGTTCTTCCCTGCAGAACGACCCGTTTGTACAGCGGCCTTTAAATATATACTCTTCCAATCGTCCTCGAAGAAACGGATAGGGATACCCAGGAAGGCTTGCTCAGAACGAGCTGAGAGGTAATCTTTCCTTCGACACAACATACACAAAAAAGATGCTGCGCCTAAGGCTGCTTCAACGTCATGAGGATGAACAACACGGACTCTCAGCTGAAGGGGGTTGTAGCCGTTCGCCATGCTACAATAAACCGCGTTTATTTTTGAGGGTTTTTAACAGGAGGATTAGTCTCCGCGAGCTTTTCGCTTGAAGGAGAGTGGGCACGGAAGAAGGTAGTTTAGCGACCTCGTTGGCGGATATCCCGAGTTTTGTTCGTTTCCCTTCGAGAAGGATCATCCCTTCATTCCTCCAGTCTCTACTCTGGGAGCGTCTAAAACGTTTGTGCATGTCTTCGGGGAAGCACCCAGAAGATGACGCGGAATGGTGCCTTCACACGTCACACGACTATTTTTTCTCCGCAGAGGGGGAAAAGAACGGCATCGTCTTTTGGGGTCAGCTGAGCCGCGTCACGGATACATCATAATCCCTCTACTAGTGGACAGCTAAAAAAAAAATCTGTTCCCGTTAAAAAAAAAAAAAAGACATTTACAAGTTCCTGCGCGAAACTTGCGACGAACGGAACTTCGCGAGCCCCCTTGGACGAAGAGTTGTTTCAGCTGTATGGTGTGGTCGAAGACAATGAATACGGAACAATTGCGCGAAAAGTTGTACGATAAACATTTGATTACTTATACAGTACACGAGTGGTTTTCAAATGGGGGTCCGCGGACCCTTTGGGGTCGGAAGGCATTCTAGGAGTCCGCGAAGCCTTGCCTTATCAGTCAAGCGCGGCAATAAAAGTTGTCTTTTTTTTCAGGTCGAAAATAAATGTCTCAGTTTTTGGACAAGTTTTCTGGTGTGAACGTCAATAAGAGTGGTCTGCTTCACACTAGCCCTTAGTTATACCCATTTATTAAATCGCTATTTTATTTAACCTATACCTCTCCTCTCACCATGAACGGGGTCCTCCGCCATCTCCGCCGATCCACAAGGGGTCCGCGTGACATCGATGGTTGAGAACCACTGTAGTACACTATGTAATAACTAGGGCTGGGCGTCGATTAAAAATTTTAACCCGATTAATCGCCACCCTTTAATCGATTAATTAATCGATTAATCGGTTGCGTTAATTTTTATAAATATTATATTAAATATAATGCAACAACTCGTCTTGCCTTTGAAGACTTATTTTACTCTCTGTTACATGGCGCAAAGGACATTTAGAATTGAGGATACATATAGTTCAACGATTCAAAGACTCACATATTTTTGCTCCAGCTCCGAAGACAAAGAAGTTTGTCCACATTCTCCGACAGAAAGACAAGAAGTCAGAGCTTGGGCGATGCTTTCGTCCTTTTTCAGAGAAAGGAACCTCGATGAGACGGCGTTGATTGTTGTCTGTCGGACGGTCCTTGCTGCAGCTACATGGGTGCTTCACTTGTAGGCGATACTGAAGCGAACTTACGCTTCCACTGTACGAAAACGGCTTTTTGCAGATGATGCAGTGGACTTCCTTCGAGTGAAAAATTTCACCGCTGGAGTTTACTTTAAACCCAAACTTTCCAGCGAGATTGCCTTTCATACTCGTGAACTCGTCTTTTTTAAGGGCCGAATACTGGAACAAGTAACCATGGCGTTGTTAGCTTCCCAGCTTGTTTTTCTGCTTGTTTGTCTTGCCTGGGCAGGATGTGTAATAGATCCTCAACACGTGAAGTTTCGCGGTCGCGCGGGGATCAATTGCGGGCCCGGCTTGTTCGTCTGGCCTCGGCAGAACTGTAATGTATATCCTCGAACACGTGACGCTTCGCGAGCGCGAGAATTGAACCTTGCTCATAGCACCTGGCTGGGAACGGACTTCTTTTGAGTACCGATTAAAAAACCGATTAACCGGTTAAAAATTTTGATCGCGATTAAAGCCTTAATCGATTAATCGGAAGGTTAATCGAGCAATTGCCCAGCCCTAGTAATAACGCGTCGAGTACTAAATTATATGGGTAGATCTAATAAATATTTGAAAGCGCCTAGAAGACAGGGACGGACAAGAGCAGACGCAACACGCATTCGCGCTTTCTGCGCTTTGAACCAACTAGACTCTTAAAAATGTCTGTGCGTCTACTTTCACGCACAATTATTGGAAAGCCAATCACCGCAACTTATGGAGACAGCTCAGCGAATGACGATGCCGAAACATATGTTTAGACCAAAACACTCAGTCTCAGTTCTGACATTAAGCAATGCAAGCGTGACGTTTTGCATTGCTTAATGCCACAACTCAGACTGCGTTTTTTGGTCTAAACATATGTTTCGGCATCGTCATTCGCTGAGCTGTCTCCATAAGTTGCGGTGATTGGCTCTCCGATAATTGTGCGTGAAAGTAGACTCACAGACGTTTTTAAGAGTGTAGCCCAACCAACCACTTTACCTCAGTTCTAACAAACTGAAATATCGTATAATCATAATGGCATTGCTATCGGGCTTCTGCACTGCAGCAAGTTGGTTTTCAAACGCGCGTCCGATACGGTAGCGAAACTCCGAAAATATTTCAAATAAAACGCCTTATATTGCCGTGAGTGTTCACCGAGGAACACAGACATCCCGCGTTATGGAACCTCTGATATGAATTCGGCAAAAATCGATGGACTTGTTCCCTCCACGCTTGTCGTTCTTTCTGAGATAAGCATTCCTAGTTCATTCAATACAACCATTGTCAAGTCGCCTAACAGCTGCTAAAACGGCACGAATACGGCCGGCCACGCAGCTCAAGAAAAAGAAACACGGTGTCAAACCACCCAGTCCTCGGCCACTTTTAAAATATACGTATTATATGGGCGATGCGGCAGTGCTCGTGCGCTTTTAAAAATCATGTATCGTACCACATGCACCGAACAATTGCATAAAGGAGGTTTCACACGTCTCGGGGCTCTAGCTTGTAGGTCGGACGAAAACGCTCTTCACACAAAAATAGAAATCAATCCCAATTTTCGGCTGCCCGGCATCTATTTAATAACCCTATCCCCCAGTATTTAAGCCGAAACCGTTTTCGCACACGGCTGCATGGTATT